>BPLR01011296.1:0-23227 GCA_021605095.1 Caerostris extrusa
AACATCTGTTTCAGAATCTGCCAGTAGGCAGACACGGCCATGTTCCAACATAAACTGTAGTGTCAAAGTGCCAAGGAGTTAGTTAATATTTAATTCATAAAATAAATTTATTGCCCACATAATGCTAATGTGAAGCAAGCTAAATTAAATGTCAAACACTTTGCGACATTTAATTTAATTACAAAAAACCACGATTCGATAATGTTTCTCTCTCTCACTTTAATTTTTTTTGCGCCAAGGCGGATATATAAATAAACAGTTTAAAAAAACAACTGACTACAGTTCAAACTGCGGAAATTATGTCTCTTCAATAAGGAAACTTATGCAACAAGACCAAAGTGGCACCAAAATCTAGCCATCCCCATTAGTTCCTTTTAAAAGACGACGAAGACGCCAACTGAGCCCACAGAACCCTTCAGCAACCAAAAACAATACCTCATCGAAGAACCGCGACAGACATTTAATGATGTCTTCTTACACCGGATTGTTGCTGCTGGAGCAGATTAAGGAAAAGAAAAAAAGAAAAAGAAGAAAGAAAAAAAAACAACTCGCGACAAGTTTCTTCTGCTGCCACTCCAGAACCTTCCAACACTACACGGTGGTATGAGAGTCGGCCTCTAGCGAGGTTCACACAGTCTCTGTCTTCTTCTATTTTGTGACGTCAGTCGGTGCGTGCAGAGATTTTGAAAGGACCTGATGCACGAGAATTAATTCTTCTCAAAATACCTCGTTAGAAGACTTGACCGCTCGCAGATTGTCAGTGAGCTTGCTCTCAGTGGCTCAGTGTTTGATAGTGCTCGCTTATTATTATTATTATTATTTTTTATCTCGGAATTAAAATTTATTGCTGATGATACAGTTGCTAACTTCCTCCATTTTGTGCGTGGAATTCATTTTGAGTGAATGTTATTTATGGGTTCATTTATTTATATATTTTTTTATGTTAAAAAACATGATACTTTTATATGTGAAAAATAAATTACGATGAAAATCCAGCAATAAGAAATACTATTAGTTGAGTTGAAGTTTATAGTTATGGCATCAATTAGTTTTTACCATTTTATGCTTTTGATGAGAATATGATTTCAGATTTAAATATTTGTTTGCTGATTATTATCAAATATCAAAACATTAAATTGATTTATCAAACTTGAATTGAAAAATAAATAGGAAACAAAAACTAAAAAAAAAGAAACTTATATATATATATATGCACAGTGGTGCTTCTAACGGAGGTTTTTGGTTTGTGCTCTACGACCATTTTGTGCACCTTTAGGCTAACAGACCGGGAGCCTACTGTTTAACGTGGATTCCGAAACACACACAAACAATCATGCCACGGCCAGGATTTGAATCTGAAGCCTATGATACCAAAGGCCAGAGCCTAGCCATCAGGACGCAGTCCTGGCGGTGTCATGTATGTTTGTAGTGTTTCAGAATCCAATTTAAACCCTAGGTTACTGTCTAATATAACTGGTAGAGCGTTGGATGTAAGACTGGTAACCTACCACGTAAAACGAAAATCATCGCCTGTCTTCAAATCAAAAAGTACATAGACGATTTTCGCCCAGCGTAGGACTGTTGCGTTAATAATAATAATAATAATTATATATATATATACATCTTATTGAAGTTATTATTTAAAAAAAAAAGACTTATTTTCAAATGACAGAAATTTTGTCAGAAATCGTTTGACTCTGTAATAGCAAAAAAGTAGAAGATTCAACGATATCTAATATTCATCATTGAGCCGTGTTATACAACAAACAAATTTTGTTATCACAGTTAGGAAACACCATTTTCAAGAGCTGCCTCTAAAATTGTTCGACAAGAATTTTCGTTTCGGTTTTACTTATGGGATCTCAAATAACTCCAGGTCCTTAAAATCTAGATGAATTTTGATATTTGAAACAATGCAGAAAAATACAATATTGAATGTGACAATATAGGATTGTTTATTTAGACATCATTTGAACTTTTTTTTTATATCCATACAATACATTTGTAATCGAACCAAAATTCCTATTACAAGCATTTGAAATAAACGCACATTTTTAATTATTAATTAAACACCTAAGTGACCGAAGGGTCTAACTTTTACAAGATTGAATCATTATGGGATATATATTATCCCCATTATCGGAATAATATTTTATCAGATTTCAGAGAATAGCTTGATAACATAAATGATCTACAATCAGATCACTTATTGTTGCAATGATTGGAACTGATATAAAAATGAAGCATGTGTAAGATAGTTTTTAGTTATACACATCATTATTCGATCGTTAATACATAAATGTTTTATTAGTATATATATTATATTTCTATTTTATTAAATAAACATCTTTCATTACTTGATGTATTAATAAACTTGATTCCTTCTTCAGAATCCCTGAAGAAAAACGATTATTGTTTAAATATACGAATAAATTTCGAAATTATTTATTTTATTCGAAACAAACTACTACAATTATTTATAACATTAACAAATATTTGATGCTCCAATACTAATAATTGAACCCGTTGTATATCGTTCAATAGTATAGAAAAAGGTTAGGAAAAGTCTTCAAAGTATTCGTATATATTGAGCATAAAACTGTTGCAGAATTTTTTTTTTTTTTTTTATTGGTTAAAGTTGTGTAGATGCGAAAATATAAAAGTAATGATGAAATCTTTCTCGAAAGAGGAGAATCGAATAAAATAATGTTGTAGTATGGATTTTAATGAATTTTATAAAATGTACTTCTTAAAAATATTTTTATCGATCATTTATAATAACAAATTTCATCAGTAAATAGCTAAATTTCCATTTTAGAAGTTAATGTTAAGGGAAAAAAAAAAAACAATATAATTGGTTATTTAGTATAGTTTCATTTGTAAATCGAAAAGTAAACTTTTAAAATTAATTATTTTATTTTATTATTTTACCTTTAAATTAAATACACTCATGTCCATAAATTAAGGATAATTCAGAATCACACAGAAATTGAACTCTAAAAAAAAAATTTCACCTGTAGGGTATATCACATCTTGAAGAATATGCAAATTACAGGAAACCACCAGATGGCACGGATGAGTACGTCACAATGATGAGAGTGTAAGAGGGCTGAGCATTACACACCATCGAGTCTACTCGCTTTTGAAGCTGCGTCTACAACAAAACCGCTAGCGGGTGAACTTCCGTCTAATGCTTTTTCCTTATCTCACTTGATGAACTGTAACATCTAGACCAAATTCGAGAACCCGTGGGGTGTCATGGGAGGAGGAAGGCGGGGGGCTTCTGTTGTGACGGGCACACAGGTAAGAAGGCTCCGTGACGCTGAAAGACTGAAGAGGACTTTTAGGAGGAATATACCACGCATTTGCGAATCGTATGGTAAAAAGCCCGGAAAACTCCACCAGGTAGTCCGACTCACGAGGCAAGATGCTGAACATCACAAACTCCACTGAGCCTCCCTTTTTTTGAAACAGTGTCTACAACAAAGCCGCCAGCCGATTGAGCCTTCGTAGTAATGCTCACCAGCGGCGAGCGTTGCCACTGAGCCACGAGTCGGGCTTATTTAGTGTAATTTCATTCGTAAATTGAAAAGTGAACTTTTAAAATTAATCATCCCCCCCCATCCTTAAAACTAAATATTACCTATGAATAGAAATATAAAGTATTTGACGAAAATCTGATAATTTTTTTTTTTTTCAATTTTTATACAAAATTTGTTATTTACATACTTTAACTAGTTTTCTGTATAATATTTACAAATGTTCAGCAGAAGTTCTGTAACACTTTTATGTGAGTTCTGTGCACTATTTTAATACGAAATTGTAATGCGCCTATTATACATTAATTTATTCAAAATATTTTGATCATTTCAATTATTTAATTAATACTGTCATGTTAATATTACTAGTGTGTTAGTGATTTACATACTAGAATTTAATATATGAATATGAATAACGAAATAAATATATTAATAACTAGCGAAATCGTGCTATTTCCATAAGAATAAGAAAAAACAGAATTATACGTCCGTGACTTGTTTGAATTTACATATTTATATGTTTCTCTTCAACCCTTGCTAAAAAAAAAAGGCATTTTTTTAATTAGGCGTATATATCTCCTTCTTTAATGGCGTAAGGCCCCATGGCGGGACAAGGCCACCTGCCTATTTGCAGATTTCGAAACATGAGATTTTTTTTTCTTTCTACGGGGTAGGATTGTCAACCTACGTCTAACAGTCATATTAGACCGGTACCTACGGTTTAAAGTAGATAAACTACAAACATCCATGGCACAGCTAGGAACTTGGCCGTTATATATATATATATATATATATAGAGAGAGAGAGAGAGAGATAAATAAATGTTCACAATAGAGTGTAAAATTATTATGTATATTAGCTGTTCTTTCTCGGGGTCTAATGGCGGTGATATCCACCGAAGATACTTTCCAGCCCGCTGATTTAACGTGTTATCTCATGGATCCACGTTGAACTCAGGTCTCTGTCTAATTATCCCAAAGCGAGCACAAAATGACCGTTAAGTGACAAACAAAACCTACGTAAGCACGACGATCAATGAGCTAGTACACTGGCTGTTGGTACCACAGGTTTCGGATTCGAGTCCCGACGGTGCCATGGATGTTGGGAGTGGTTCGGAGTCACTTTAAACCGTAGGTCCCGGTCTAACAGGATGGTAGAGCGTTGCAGGGAATAGTGTTACTCGCGTCCGTAGGAATATCTTCAAACTACATGCCCCTGGGTAGTGCTATATGAGTTTACATCGGTGCAGTCCATGCTTATGGCATAAAGATTAACTGTCTAAGTGTTTCCGGCTGCATTAGAAAAAAAAAGCTTTTCTTTCTCAGATTAAAATCTGATATTTATAATATATAATAAACTAAGTAATACTCGTTGAGAATAATGAGATAAGCAATGTCCTTATAAAGCTAATAGAGGCCAAATACTTACTTAGTTGTAATTGCTGTGCAGACAAAACATAATATCTCATTTTACTTACCACTAGACTGATCTTGCTCCTTTGAAGAAGATCGAGTTAAAGAACCAAAGAAATAATCTCCAGGTCTTGTGAGAATAATTAAGAACCCTCTTCACTAAATCTTCTTCTGGATAGAAGTGTACGACAGCGAAGCGATTTCTAAGTGAGATCAATTTGCAAACTTCTCACCCTTTACAGTTAATCTCTTTGTATTCACAGACTAATTGGATACATCTTTCTTAACATTGACCTTTCATGTGAAATAAAAACTTTAAGAAAATATCTTTTGTTGTAAAATGTCGCCTGTATGTCATGCCCTTTTTCCTCCAGATTAAAGCAGAATATTCCCACTAGGTATTTATTTAACTTCACGATGGAATTTGTAATAAATATAATTCCGAGCATTGTTAAGAAGAAAATTAAGCGACCCATTAATCTTATGCCGAAAACATGGCTAACGTAAAGATTTTCTTTTCTCAAAATGAGTCAACTACTAATTTTTGACAATAGTATGTATATTCAAGAGGGCCTGAATGACCAAGTGGCTAGCGCTCTGGCGCTCGGAACTACAGGTTTCGGGTTCGAGTCCCGGCAGTGCCATGGATGTTTGTAGTGGTTCGGAATCCACTTTAAACAGTATGTCCCGGTCCTAATAGGATCGTAGAGCGTTGCGGGGGCATTGTTACTCCGCGTCCGTATCTTCAAGTTACACGCGCTCTCTGGGTAATGCAAAGTGAGTGACGTCTGTGCAGCGCTTGCCTTAAAGCATCCAAGACCAAGTTGTCTAAGTGTTTGCCAGCTGCATTGGAACAAAAAAAAATGTATATACAAGAGTACTCATATATTTTTTTCATTAATTAAATAAAATTTCTTCCAAAATTTCTGAAAGAATAAATATAAATAATTTATATGGTTTTATATTTATCTGAAGAAAAAAAATGCGCTTGCGTATCTTTAATGTTCGATACTGATGGCCGAGTGACTATCGCTCTGACGTTCGGTACCACAGGCTTCGGCTTCGAGTTCCAGCGGTGCCATGGATGGTTCAGAATCTTCCTTAAACCGTAGTTTCCGGTCTAATATGGCTAATATGTGTAGGGCTGACAAACTACCTCGTAAAAAGAAAACATCTGTCGTTTCGAAATCTGCTAGTAGGCAGACAGAAGTATATTTCGCACACCCTGCGCATGAATAAGTTTCGGATTTTCGGCTTAGAAGTGGAGTCTTTCCACAGATCAATAATTATAAAAATTTTTAGTTGACAAAAGTCACTTTGATCTTTGTTGCAATCGACACAGATATTTCATGTGTCAACGTTCACAAATTTGCTGAAAAGTTTTTGAATAACTTGCCATCTGGTAAGATGTGAGATTTTCGAAGCAATGTAATTTGGTTCTGGAATACTTGTCAATGACCTTCAAATAATGAAGTGGCCAGGTGTTAACACTGATAAGTCATTTGGGTCATTGGAAAGGACTGTTAAAGTCTAGAATTAAGACAAGCCTCTGCTTGTGTTAGAAATGTTTCAAATTCTTCATACAAAGCATCTAAATACAGTTACAGTCTAAACTGGGGAGGGGGATGGGCAACCCGAGACTCGCCGGCCGCCTTTATAATTTTCTGGCCCGTGAGATTTATCACACTTTCACAAAATATATTTATTTTATAATGGGCCAAAGTAGTGAAAACCAATGATATATTAAAAAAAATACAGTACGTGTGCATCCATATATTCAAAAATTAACTGCCGAAATTATGAAAAATATTAAAACTTAAAATAATATTCTTGCGAATATATGACAAATATTGCCTGTTTTATTCATGAGTTTACAGTTATGAGTTCGCAGAATAATTAAATTATATTATGCGAATTCATGAGGCATTTTGGAACATCTAATACAGAGGTTCTATGTTTCACTTTAAGTGACCTCAGTGACGCAGTGACCAACCTTAGATACGCACAGTTGATTGTTGATAGCAGAGCAAACCAGACACTTAGTTAAAATTTTTAACGCCTTTTGTTCTACTTACAACTGCGAATCGTATTTTTTTTCTCCCAAAAAATGAAATTGATTAAACACAAAACACGCTCTAACATAGCGGACTCTAACCTGCAACACCCATTACGATGTGCAAATACCCAAATTCACATCGACTTGCAAAAAGCTAAGTGAAAGAGTGGAGTAGCAAATATCGCACTAGTAAAATAAATATTTTTTTACTGATTTAATTTTTTTTCCGTTTATATTTATATATTTTTAAATTCCATTTTAGTGTTATATATTTCTTTGCAATGTGTGTTTAGTATCATTATTATACTATCTATGTTTACATGTAAGAATAATAGTAAACACAATAACAATAACTCATTATGTTTCAATTTTTCACTCCAAAAAATGTCTATAGTGGGTCTAAATCTAATATGGGGATATATAATTTTACATGCGGGCCGCGGAGTTATGACGTATTTTCAAAGTGGCCCGCAAGATCATTTGTGTTGGCCACCCCTGGTCTAAACATTATTAAAAAAATTGAAAAAAAAAATTTTTTTCTTTTCTTTTCAGTAGGTAATGGCTTAAACTTATTGTAGCATTTTTTTTTTTTTTCTCACGAGAAGAGTTTTGGCATTTCATTCCCAGAGAGAGGAATGTGTTATTTGACAAATATATAATAAACTCATCATTGAAATTTGACAGCAGACAAGCTTTATTGTAGGTAGTTATATTACATGCAATAAGAGTTTTGTAGTAATGAGAACACCTGACACTCAAATCCGATAGCAGATGTCCGATATGCATAATGAGGAATTAGCGAGTGTCTGTGCGACCTTCACAGGTTGAAACTACTACAGACTGAATGGGGACTATACTATGAGTTGTTCCATTGTGATGGGTAATAAACGAGTTGAGAAATGTCTACTCCGAGGAGAAGTGAGAGAAATTCACCCCCTTCCACACGGATTGTCTTAAAAAGGAGATTTTTGGTGAAGAAGAAAGAGAATTCTGCAAGGAATCGATCAGAAGTTCTTTTTTGTTTTTTCTCTGGAAATCTCCGTCCTTGGAAAGTGAACTGCACTTGTGAATCAAATTATCTTTAATTTTCATTTTATTTGTAAACAGAATTCTATATATATATATATATGTATATAAAGTTTGTAAAGAAAAATTAAAGTGTTCCCATGAACTTAAAAGTGGTCCTCTTCTTGAAGCCGTTATAAGTCTAGTGTAGAGTGTATTACTCACTATTAATCTGATAGATTTATAGCACATTCAGAAATAATCAAAATATCTTGCGCTACGTTCACAAAGAAAGATGGAAAAAAAGTATTTTTGTGGTCCTCTTAAGAAAAACTGATTCCACATTTCATTTATGCATAATAAAGTCTCCATTGAGACACACCGATAATAATGAGGCATGTCATCAAAGTGTCATTAGTTTACCATTTTTAGCTGCACCAGTCATTTTTACTTCCAAACACCCAACTTTTTCAAAACCTCTAATAGATAATGTTTGAGTCTACACCTTTCTAAAAAGAATGCGGTTAAAGAATGAATGTATTATTAAAAAATATGTAACCTGTCCCAAAAAATATAGACACGTCAATTAGTATGTCTTATTCTACATCCACAAGAAAGAGAGAGTAAAGACTCATCATTTTTTTTTTTTTTTTTTTTTTTAATTTTACCATTCTCAAAAATAGGAAGAATAAAATGAATATATTATGTGATTATAAACACTATAAGGTGTTCTAATTTATGAAATTAAAAAAAAAATTATGTATTCTAATAAATTAAAAATAGGATGTTCCATAAATATAGATACTAAAATGTTTCAGATAAATTTTAAAGTATAACGATATACTCGTAAGTTCTAACACTTAAAGCCGCCTAATGGCCAATTGGCAACTCTCTTTTATCGGTTCGAATCCTGACGGTGGATGGATGTTATATTAAACTTATTCATATTTTTAATAGCCTTTTTCCGCCAGCAATATTTCACAAGAGATATTCAATGCAAATCATCCCAATTCGTATGAAGCCTGATGGCCAATTGGCTAGCGCTCTGGCCTTTGGTGCTTCAGGTTCGAATCCTGGCGTTGGCATGGATGTTTGCTAATGGTTCGGAATCCACGATAAATTGTGGTTCTCGGTCTAATTAGCCCAAAGTGTGCAAAGAAATGACCATAGAGCGACAAGTCAAACCAAACCTAATACTTAAAAGTGTTTCCATAACTTTCTATCATTTCAAATACCTACAGTGGGTACAAAAGTATTTGCACACTTACATTTTTGCTTGCAAATCATAAAATTAAGCATTAAGAAATACAAAAATTGGAATTGCCAAAGAAGAATAAGTTTAATCACCTAAATTAAACAGAAAAAAATACAATAATATAAATAAAAATTTTTTTTTTTGCAACAAAATTAAAATATCTCTTGTCAAAAAAAAGTATTTGCACACCCGCATGAATACAAAAGAAATATAATGTATAAGAAAATTTCAAATAACTAATATTTAGTATGCATTCCATTAGCATCTATTACTGCTGGTAATCTTGCTGGCATTGATTTAATTAAATATTCTGTAACAGTAGGGTCAATATTTGACCACTCTTCAATAAGATCTTGTTTAAGTGCAGATTTGCTTGAAATCTTCTTTTTTTCTTACTTTTAAATCCAAAGAATTCCACAAATTTTCCAAAGATTTAAGTCTGGTGATTGTGGTGGAGTAGCAAGTCTTCTGGGTACATTATAAAGCAACCACATTCGTGTTATACCGGCAGTGTGCTTGGGATCATTGTCTTGCTGAAAATAGTACGAATTACTGATACCCAATTTTATTGCACTTTGTGGCAAGTTATCTCGCAACACATCAATATAGGTTCGAGCTGTCATATTCCCATCAATGAAACACAAATTACCAACTCCTTCGCTAGCCATACACCCCCAAACCATAACAGAGCCTCCTCCATGTTTAACTGTAGGTAATACATTTTTAGTATGGAAAGCAGTGCAAGGCTATCTCCAAACTAATTTGCTGCCATCTGATTTAAAGATATTGAACTTACTCTCGTCGGAGAATATGGCATTTTCCAGAAATCAATAGGCTTATTGATATATTTCTTAGCGAATTCGGGTCTCTTCAGTCTATTTCGTTCATTTATAAAAGGTTTTTCCTTGAGATCTCCCATAAATTTGTGCATCGTGCAGGACATTTCGAATACTTTGGGCACTAATTTGAACTCCAGATGTTGAAGCGCCGTCATTGGCTAATGTTATCGCACTAACAAATGGATTTTTTGATGCCTCTCTTATAATTTTTCGCTTAATTCGCTGTGGAAGTTTCTTTGGACGTCCAGAACGCAAGTTATTTGATGTAGATCCTTTTTCTTTGTGACGTTTTATAATGTACCGAACAGTAGAAAAGCAAACACTTACTTTTACGTATTTCTCGATAACTTAGGCCATTTTCACGAAGAAAAAAAAATTTTCTCGCAACGAGATCGGCAATTCAGATTTCTTTGGTGCCATCACAAATTGAAATCAACAATCAACTGATAAAGTATCGACACTACCCTCCTTTATAGTCGTCTTACGTATGTTATTTACTGCGGGATGACTATCAAATAATTAGCAAAAAAATGCAAATTTCCTAAAGTTGAGTGTGCAAATACTTTTTTGACGTAAGATATTTTAATTTTATTGCAAAATTTTTTTTTACTTGTATTATTGTATTCTTTAAAATTAGTTTAGATGAATAAAGTTATTGTGTTTTTAAAATGCCCATTTTTGTTCTTTTTAATGCATTTTTTTATGAATTGTAAACAAAACTGTATGTGTGCAAATACTTTTTGTATCCACTGTAATTTTCCATATTAAGTTTTGCATAGGTTAAGTTCCACAGGCAGATCATATCATTCTTTCAATTGCGAAAACATTTTGGCGTCCATTTTCATTGTGCCTTATTTAGAGACAGCCGTCTCTCCAAGTATTAAGATATAGACTAGGACAGGAAAGTCCTTCCATGTCTTTGATGACTATTTTGCTGAAACCATACTTTTGTCAAGTTAGGCATATGAATCGATGTTCCTTCTTGTCGAAAACACAATCGGGTCCTATCAGAAATTCCAATAGGGGTATTAATTGATCATCTAATATTTGTTGATAGAATTTTTTGCAACAATAAACCAGCAATGTTTGGCCATTGAATCCTAAACCCCCTCAAGTCATTATTGATCCTACTCCTTGCTAACCACCAAAACAACTTTTTAGATACGTTTCTCAAATAATGGCAGTAAAGTCATCATTGCTAAATATGAAATCAGCCAATTATCACCAGAAGACATAGTTTCCTTTATCTATTTCAGTCGTACTATTTTACGGCGTGCTTTTTTAATATTTTTTTTTTGTTGTTGTTCTAATGCAGCTGGTAAACACTTAGACAATTGTCTTTGATACCTTAAGGCAAGCGCCGCACCGACGTTACTCACTTTGCACTACCCAGGGGCGTGTGTAACTTGAAGATAAGCCATGGACGCAGAGTAACAATGCCCCGCAACGTTCTACGATCCTATTAGACCTGGACCTACGGTTTAAAGTGGATTCGAACCACTATAAACATCCATGGCACCGCCGGGACTCGAACCCGAAACCTGTGGTACCGAGCGCCAGAGCGCTAGCCACTCGGCCATTCAGGTCCCGCTTTTTAAATATGGCTTCGACAACATTTTTCTTGAAAGTTATTCTCGTAAAGTATCTTGCTCTTTTTTCAATACTTCAAATGTGGATGTAATTCGTTGGAAGGATATTTTATCTGGATATCGTAATACCATTCTGTCAGTCATTATAAATATTTTCTGTTGTCTATCAAATCTTCTCTGCCATTCTCCGTCATATCTTAACCTACGCTTGTCCGTTTTGGATTTATGCGTCTAAATTTAAAAACTATTGAAGCCTTACAAAACATCAGTATCCTCCAAATAAAATCTGCTAAAGGGTTTATGCGTAATTCTGAACTTATTAATGCTACTAACGCTTCTTCTTTATGTGATTTTCTTAAACATATTTCCGGTAAATTCTTTAACACCATCGATAACAATAACTGTTACGTCGAAACCCAGGTTCCCCTGCATATGGGAGGTCAACGCCCTATGTCCAGAAAAACATTCTGTCTGTGGGGGTGTCTGGCAGGGGGTGAGCTGACGGAGAGAGAGAGAAAGAATGTAAGAAGGGAGTTGAACTTCTGCAACCAAAAGAAAGGTTGTGTGAGCAGTGCATCTTCGAGCTTGATGGCTGCATAAACTAAATGAGTTGAACAACTACGACCAACGAGAATGGTCGTGTGGCAGTGCATCTTCGAGCTTGATGGCTGCATAAGTAAAAAGAGTTCAATAAGTGTAACCAACGAGAAAGGTTGTGTGTCAGTCCATCTTCGAGCTTGATGGCTGCCTAAATAAAGGAGATTAAATTTATACAGTCCATTCTTTTCTTCGTGTCTGTGTCGAAGATTATTTGTTTATATTTGTGTGTCCGAGATATCGAACAATAACAATCCGGTAATCCAGGAGATTGAATAATATATTCCTAACATGCCTTCCATCTTCAGGATAAATGGTCAGTTGGCCTACAGATTCTCACCGGAGAGGAAGTATATTTTGCGCACCCTGCGAGTATCCGAATTTCGAGTTTTCGATTTAGAAGTGGAAACCTTCCACGAATCTATAATTATACGTCTTTAAATGTGTTGAATAGTGTATGTCTCTAATTGAATGTGTCAATAAAGCTGTGTGTTCTCCAACCTGTGCCTCAAGTATCTCAACCCAACCACACCCAGTTACAATCTGGTTGTCCAACCTGCGTACTACAGTTTGGTATTCGAAAACAACAACTTCATTTCATTTTAAAAGTTTTAATATTTTTAGTTTGCATTTTTTAAAGATTTATTTCATTGGGTCTCTTAATACAATCAAGATTATTTATCATTAATGCATTTACTGAGAACTTTATTTATGATATATTTTAAAGAATACACTTTCAAAATAAAATATCTCATTTAATCATAAAAATAAAAATATATTTTACATTTCCATCACGATACATACACCTAATAAAGTTATTGGGCATTGTTTTTTGTGAATTATTTGTATGTGTAGCTTTCAGAATCCAAATTAGAGTTATTTTTTTACTTTTGAAATACTTAAGTGATTTCGTGCCTTAAACTAAAAAAAAAGAAAAAAAAAGTGAAAGCAGTATATCAAGATGCTACAATTTAAACAAGCCAACTTTCTTTTCTTTGTTCTTTTCTCAACTTTTTTTCTTTCTTCTTTTTCACCTGTTTATTCCTTTATTTATTTATTTATTTTCGTAATTATTCTGCGACGTCCTTAAATAAAATTAAAAAACTGGTTTCCAGGCTGAAAACATTACAAATATTTTTTTTCATTCCCCCTCCCCCTTCTGACAACAGCAAGAATACAATACAATCGTTAAATCGTTACTGCTTTATAAAAAAAAAAAAAAAAATGAAAAAATAAAATGGATTAAATGTGGCATTTATAATGCTTTGTTCATTTAATTTTCTTTATTTAAAAAAAGGTTAAAAGTTAAAATTCTCTTTTTGCTTATTTTTATTGATTAAGTGATTACGAAATTAATTTTTCAAATGAAAATACTAATAATTTAAGTTATTTAAACATGTCCGTCTTTGGTCGCCTTGCGTTCATCTAAATTATTTAATTTGCTTTTTGGCTAATTAAATGTGATATATTCAAAAGAAATATGTTTTTATAATTTTTAAATGTAAATTTCACTTTTAAACAATTAAAAGATTCAGCCCGACTCACGGCTCAGTGGTAATGTGCGCCGCTTGTGATCATTAGCATTAAATCCGCTGACGCCATTATTGCGGGCACTGTTCTAAAAAGCGTGGACTCGGTGGCGTTTGAAATGTTCAGCATCTTGACTGGTTAGTTAGTCTGCCTGGTGGGAGTTTATTGAGCCTTTCCCCATACGATACGTAAATTTGGGTTAGTTCCCTCTAAAAAGTCCTCCCGAAGGCACTGCCCTCCTTCTTCAGCGATTCGGAGCCAAGTCAGATTTCTAGCTACTGGTGCTCCATTACAATAGAAGCTGCTCCATTTCCAGCCATCCATGAGTAAACTACTCACGGGGTGTCCGCCCCAGTCTCTGAAGACTGTTGCAAAAACGAGAAAAACTCGAGGGCATTTATGATGTTCAATAACTTGCCTCGCTAATCGGACGCTGAAAACAAAAGATAAGGTCACACCAAAAAATAAGGTTTTTCTTATTTAAAAAAATTTTTTTGTTTTTCAAATGAGTTCTTAAAGGAATCATGAAAAATTACTTAAATTGTGTTTTATTTATTTATTTTTAATAAAAATGGAAGCATAAAATGAATGCAACATAATCAATATGCTTTTTAACGAACATCAATTTAAATTATAGAATCATAAACAGAAACGCCATGTCTTGAAATATCAACGATTTTATATAATCCGCAAAATTGTCAGTTCACTTATTTTCTTAACTATAACTTTGATCAATAACATTCCATTGATCCATTGTCAAGATTTTCAATGAATACAACTGTTTTAACTTGCACTACCTAGGAAAATTTGCAAAATTATATCATTGATTTAGGAAAATGGCTCATTAATTGGAAGATAAAATTAAATGTAGACAAGACTGAAGCAGTTCTTTTCACTTGCAAAAAATTCTATAACCCTCCTAATATTAAAATATAAAATAATTATATCACCCGGTCTAAAAGAAACTAAGTACTTAGGTATTATTCTTGATAGTAAACTTAACTACAGATCGCATATCTACAATCTTAGAAATAAATTCAATAAATTTAGAATTCTCTATCCTTTAATCAATAGAAATTCAGCTTTACCTCTTAATTTCAAAATACTAATAAATCCCTCTTATCTTCGACCAGTATTAGCTTATGCAAGCCCAGTTTGGGGTTCTGTTGCACGTACTAATTTTTTAAATTATTCAAAGGCTTGAGAACAAAACTCTTAGAGTGTTAACGAATTTCTTCACCCTGGTACTTTCATGTGACGATATTCGACGCGCTCTCGCCATTCCAAGTATAAGACAATTTGATCACAAAATTTCTACTAAATTCTATTATGATATGCAAAACATCAATAACCCTGTTTTAAATATCCTACAAAATTTGGAGTATGATATTTCTTCCCGCAAACATAGCAAAACCTCGCTAAATATTTCTGTATAAATATATACAGAAATTTAGAACAGGTATATAATATATACCTGTTCTAAATATTTTAAACTAATTCCTTATCCTGAAGATTTTCTCCTGCTCTGACTGATTTATTATCTACAAATGCTTAGATGAAAAAGTTCGCTTTTCTCTTAAGCTATTTTTCTCCTAATTTGAACTTTGCTCATTCTGTTTTTTTTTTTTTTTTTTTTTTATTACATGCAACTGATTTCATTAATATCTACACTTTTGAAATTTTTGTTATTTTTCATTTTATAATTTTATTAAATAAATAATTCTTTTTTTAAAAAAAAGGGCATTTAATTATCTATTTTTCTTATTAACTCAAAGGACATGAGACCACCGCTATGTTTCAACATTTTACAATGAAGGAGCTAATGGCCGCTACGCGGCCAGGATCTCCGTATTAATCTACAATAAAAGATACAACATTTTCACATTGCACGAGCTTTTTGATACCAAAAAACCTAGATAGAAAAAACCTAACCTATGGTAATAGATTAACGTGTAAGTCGAAATTATATATGAAAGAACCAGAATTAGAACGAAAAAGTATTTTTGGGCCATATTTAAGACAAATACAAACAAATAAGATTTCAGAAAGTATTTTTAATGAATTCTTAATTCATTTCAGGTCTATATTTATCCTCTCATACACATGAGAATATAACTATCTAGCTTGCAAAAAGACATTTATTTACGATTATATGTAGCTTTCATAAATTCCTCACTTTGATTTTCAACAAAATAAATGAAGTTAAATTTTTTTCAACGAAAAACGTTCTGAATAATTTGTTTCGTAATCACATTGAAGATTTATGTGTTTTGTTAGATAAAAAAAACATTAACCAATCATATTCTTCCTTGTTATTTCTTATCCCATTTGGTAGACAGCAACATCTTGAAGAAGTCCAAGAACCTGTGTGGTCTCATGGCAGAATGGGGGTCAGGTCAGCTTCTGTTGTGAGCACCCGTAGGTAGAAGTCTGACTTGGCTCTGCAATGCTGAAGAAAGAGGTCAGTACCAGTCAATAAGAGGTCAGGGAGGACTTTCAGGGGTAAGTACCCCGCATTTGAGTATCGTATAGGTTGCGGCATATAATATAAGAATATCAATGCGGCCTGATGGCCATTTGGTAGTACCACAGGTTTCAGGTTCGAATCCTGGCCTGTGACATGGATGTTTGTCAATGGTTCGGAATCCGTGTTATACTGTAGGTCCATGTCTAATTAGCCTAAAGTATGCAAAAAAAAAAAAAAAAGAAAGAAAAATATGACCGTAGAGCGACTAATTAACCAGCTAGCTGCATGGAGTTCAAATTAAGTGCTGTCTACTTCACCTATTCGTTTGATTTATTTTAAACGAAATGTAATAGAAATATAAGTTAATGTAATGTAAAAAAATGTGTAAAAGTTAGGAAAAACTTATTTAATTATGTAAAAAATAAGCTGTAAAGATAAACTTTTTAGTTTAGATTCCAAAATATATAACAGAAACTTATTAGAAATTTACTGAAGAAAATTACATCTGTCAAAATGCACGCGGGCTAATTCTTGTACATCACAGTAGATGCAACTTTCTTTCTTCTGAGAAATTTAATTATCTCCTTCATCCTAAGACAATACATCGCTTTCTAAACATCGGCATTGTAGTTTTCTCAACAGCCCATTAACGGTGACCACAAATGACATCACTTCTTCTACACATGTAGCCAAGTGGAACCCGACCTGCCACGCAACCGCCAATTTCCTTACCCCTTTGCACCTGAGGAGTTTCTCGACTTCTCACCGTCATCATCGTCTCGGGGTCCGGGCCATCTTGCAAGTACCCTATTCTTGTCACGATTCTTGGACACTGGAAGAGTCATGGATGGAAGGACGGACTAATGGCTTCTCTGCTTGCCCGTATCGTGCGCTGTGTGGTGTACGGTGTCGTGGACAGATTATTATCTGCAGGCAGAGTCCAGATATATTTCTCAACTGCACAGCTACAGCAAGTTGTCTTTGTCAAAAGAAGGTTGACGGCTAAATGAGATGGAAAATTAACCTACATCTAAATCATTGTAGGCTAGATTGTTGGTTAATATCAACGCTTTCGCATAGCCTTCAGCATAATGTGGCAAATGATAATGTGCCATCGTTATCATTTGCCATTTTATTAAGTTCGATTTGAGAACAGAAGGGTGCACGGTGCCTTAGAGGAATATTTGACCATAATGGTACAGAAAGAACGTCATCACAGATCAAATTTAGATGGGTTTAAATGACACAGCATCAATTATGCTCTAAATCTGGGGTGGCCAACCCAAATGATCTTGCGGACCACTTTGGAAATGCATCCTAACTCCGCGGGCGGCGTATAAAATTATATATCCCCTATATTATATTTAGACCCACTATAGACAATTTTTGAAGTGAAAATTGAAACATAATGAGTTTATTATTTTTGTGTTTACTATTATTCTTACATGTAAACATAGATAATATAATAATAATGATACTAAACGCACTTTGCAAAGAAATATAAAACACTAAAAAATAAAATATAAAAAAAAAATATATATAATATATAAACGAAATAAAAAAAAATAAAATCATTAAAAAATATTTATTTTACTAGTGCGATATTTGTTTCTCCATTCTTTCATTTAGCTTCTGCAAATCGCTTTCAATCTGGATACTTGCACATCGTAATGGGTGTTGCAGGTTAGAGTTCGCTATGTCAGAGCGTGTTTTGTGTTTAATCAATTTCAGCGTTCGTTATGTTTGAGGGAGTTTTGTGTTTGGTCAATTTCATTTTAGAAAACGAAAAAAATTCCGATTCGCAGGTGTAAAGTTGAACAAAAAGTGCTAACAACTTCAACTGAGAATGTGGCTATCAACAGAGTTTGCTCTGCTATCAACAATCATCTGTGTGTATCCATGGATGGTCACTGTGTCACTGAGGTCACTTAACGTGAAACATATTAGATGTTCTATTAGATTACCTGTTAAATTAGATGTTCCAAGATGCGCGCATCATGAGTTCGCAGAATATAATTTAATTATTCTGTGAACTCATAACTGTAAACTCATAAATAAAACAGACAATATCTGTCATATATCCACAAGAGTATTATTTTAAAATCGAAGTTAATTTTTCTCAAAGTTAATTTTGTTAATCAATAACGGCAGTTAACTTTTGAATATATGGAAGCACACATGATGTATTTTTTTTTTTTTTAATATATTGGTTTTCACTACTTTGGCCATTATAAAATAAATATATTTTGTGAAAGTGTGATAAATCTCATGGGCCAGAAAAATATTCAAGGCTGGCCGCTGGTTGGTCACCCATGCTCTGAATCTTGTCAATAGTATTTTTCTTGTGAATATTACTTTACTTTTTCAGCTTTACTGAAATTATAATTTCGTGTGATTTTCAGTAAATTTTTAATAAATTTTGTTTAATTTTTCGTATGGTAAAGCTGCTAGTAGGACATGATTGCCGAGTGGCTAGTGCTCTGGTGCTCGTTGCCATAGGTTTCGGGATCGTGTCCCAGTGGTGGCATGGATGTTTGTAGTGGTTCGGAATCCACCTTAAAACGTAGGTCCCGGTCTCATATGACTGTAGGGAGTAGGACTGCATCCTTATATCTTATAAAGAAAAACATCTCATGTCTCGGAATCTGCCAGTATGCAGACGGCCTTGCCCTCACCATAGGATGCTGCGTCAATGAAGAAGAAGAAAGCTGTCAGTAGAATGCATTATCTGAAGATGTAATCCTCATTAGTATCTCAGACATTTCAATTTCGTTTGCATCGAAGCGTGTGGGAGTTTTAAATAAAAAAAATATAAGTGAAATAGTAGTGTCTGAGAAATGAGAGTGTCCAAAAGAAAATGGAAGTATATAGCATAGCTGTCAGTATCTGCGGAAGATGCACTGTGTATTGACTTCTCAACTCTATAATGAATTCTGTTCAAATCGAAAATTTTAAAAATTCCTTTAAATATTGTATATTTCACATGCCCTTTTCATTCATTTATAAACTTGAAATTATCATTATATAAAAAAGAAGAAAAGTTTTTATTTTATTTAATAACAATCTACATTTCTTAGGCTCATTTTGTTATTATAGGGATTAACACCTCTTCATCTATTCTATTATATAAAAAAATAAACTGTTGTTTCTTTGTAAGCAGCAACATCTAGACCAAGTCCAAAAACCCGCATGGTGTCATGAAAAGAGGGAAAGGGAGGGGCGGCTTCTGTAGTGATGGAGCATCCGTAGGTAGAAGTCTGACTGGGCTCCGTGACGCTGAAGAAGGAGGGTAGTGCCTTCCGGGAGGAGTTTTAGGAGGGAACTACCCAGCATTTGCATAACGTATGGAAGTGAATCCGGAAAACTCCCATCAGGTAGTCCGACTCATGAGGCAAGATGTTGAACATCCCAAACGCCAACCAGTCTACTCGTTTTTGAAACATTGTTTACAGCAAAGCCGTCAGTGGATTTAACCTCCGCCCTAATGCTCACCAGCGGCGCGTGTTGCCACTGAGCCACGAGGCGGGAAAAATAATCTGAATAATAAGATGCCCAAAATATTCGACATTACTACAGGTTAATCATATTGAATATGACAGAACTGTGCATCCATATTAATTTAATAACCATAATAATCTTAACTAATTAATAACTATAATAATCTTAAAATAATCCTTGATAACTATCGTCAAAATTATTTCATTCTATGTGCTACCAGAGGCAAATTTTTCTTCCATTGCGGCTCGAAGAAGTCAAAAGTGTTGGATGTCACAGATTTTTATCAGCAGATTTTTTTATTACACCCATTAAACGTTATGATGTCTTTGTCAGAAAGAGGTTAGAAGACTTGAAAAAAAATTAAAAGGTGGAAAATTAACCTACATAAAAGTCATTGTAGGTTAAATTCTTGATCGATAGATTAAACGATTGTCGCATCTATCAAAAACCAGATTGAAAAGAAAGTGCATTACACTGGTGGCAATCAGCTATACTTTCTGCTAAATATAGAACGTTTTCAATGAAATTCGCCTTGGAGGAATGCTTTTAAATTTGCATGGATGGCAGTATAATGTGTCAGACGATAGTGTGCCCTCAATAAGTTCAATTTGAGAGCCATTCCATCCAAGTGAGTAAGATTCTTTTAGGTAAAGATTGCAACTGAATGTAAAATAAATAATAACTTGTTTTCATGTGTTAAAAGGACAAGAAATAAGATGTTGAACAAGAAAAATGAGGGAAAAAAAAAATAGTAAAACACTTTTTAAGTGGTTTTTGATAAAATGATTATTTGATTCACTGTTGCAAGTATACGCTTCACTGTTATTTCTTTTAAAATTTATTAAAGAGGATTATTAATTTATTATTTATTTTTAATAAATAATTTCTTGAATTATTATAAAAGAAAAGAAAAATTTATTCATTTGAAAAACACGTATTGCGAGAGAAATGCCCGTCTCCTGGCGCAGTGGTAGCATGCAAAGCTGGTGAGCATTAGGGCTGAGATTGAATCCTCTGGCGGCTTTGTTGATGATGATATATGTATATGTGAACATCGATGGGCTTCGTGTTTCACATATGTATACCACGATCACCCGTTGACAAGTGATGGTGGAAAGATACGGCTTTCCGAGAAGACTTTCAAAGTGAATTGCGCCACATTTGCATGCTTTATGGGAGAAAACCTAGAAGATTCCAGCCAGACAACCAGAATGTGGATGCTAGATGCTTAACACATGTTATTACAATCATTATCGAATCTCTTCCTTTCTCAAAGCAGTGACTGCAGTAGATGCCGCCAGCGTATTCAAACTTGGGAGGTCTTGTATGCTGCTCTGGAAGTTACCATTGTACCACGAATAGGATATCAATTTAAATTAACTTATTTTCTTATCACGAATAAAAAAATTATTATTTAAATCATCATCATCAGTGGCGCAACAGTGCCATGGTAGGCTAATATATTCTGCCTACTCGTAGATTTCGAGACAGGCGATGTTTTCTTTTTTACTAGATAGGGTTGTCAGCACTACAGCCATATTAGACCGGAACCTATGGTTTAAAGTGAATTTCGAACCACTACAGACATCGATAGTACCGCCGGGACTCGAACCCGAAACCAGTGGCACTGTGCGCCAGAAGGATAGAACCCAATTGTTTAAATGTAATGATAAAAATATTTATTATTGCATATTGTATTGTACAAAAGTTCATTAAATTAAATTATTATCAATAACAAAACCAATTTTTCTTAAACTTGTCAAATCCCAGAAATAATAAAACGGTTATCGTAAATAAATGTTCTAACAAATATCTAAAATAATCTTTTCAGTACCTCTTATCTTTTTTTATACATCAAAGAATAAATAATGTCTATTATATACTATAGAAAAAAAAATAATAAAAGCATTATGTTAATAGCCTGAAGGGTTAACGAATATTTCAACAAAATACTCCAAATCTATGTAAAGTCATAACAATTGCAATCCTGTAATCTGGCTTTGAACCTTCTGGACATCTTAGCTAACGCTTTGACACCATTCCACCTTTGGGTCACAGAACCCTTAAAGACATCGAAAAAAATAACAATCCCATCCTGTCGACAACCTTGTATTGAAATGGTATACTGCATAGCGTTCGTAGCTGAGAGTGTTAAGATAACAATTCTGCATTGAACAGTGCAAATTTGAATGGCACTTAACCAATCAAACGAAAGCCACTCCCATGCAATAAGTCTTTTTCTTTATTTCATTCATAAAATCTTTAAAAAAAAAGAAAGGCGATATCTTTTATAGGCTTTTACTACAAGTTATATTTCATATACCCTTTATTTGGGAAAAAAATATTTAAAATCTCAATTATATGTTTAATATATAAAAATTATGTGTTTAATACAGTAATAGAATATGTTTTTAATACCGGTACTTCTGAAAAGAGATACTATGATAACTTTTTTCTTCATCGGCGTGGCCTGATGGGCAATTGGCCAGCACTCTGGCTGTTGGTGCTTCAGGTTAGAATCCTGGCGGTGGCATTGATGTTTGTGAGTGGTTCGGAATCTTCGTTAAACTGTACGTTCCAGTCTAATTAACCTGAAGTGTGCAAAAAAATTACCGTAGAGCGACAAACCAAACAATTTTCTTCTTTTCATTGATGCAATAGTCCCATGGTGGACCAAGACCGTCTGCCTACTGGCAGCTTTCGGGACAGGAGAGCAAGGGTTGTAGCCCTACATCCAACGCTCTACGGTCATATTATACCAGGGCCTACGGTTTAAAGTGGATTCCGAACCACTAGAAATATCCACGGCACCGCTGGGACTCGAATCTGAAACCTGTGTAACCGAGCGGCAGAACATATATTATGATAATATCAATAATAATCAATGTATTCTTTTAAATATAATTTAATTGATATCGACAAGCGTGTTACATCAGCTTTGCAATGAAAATATTGTAAAAAAATTAATTAATGTTTATAATTTTTTTAATTTATTTATTGATAAAAGGAATGTACGATTTATCGTTGGGTTTTAACATTAATATCAAAAGCGTCAATCATTGCCCGAAGCAAAAATTCCCAGTTGAAAAAAAATAATAACGACAATTGTTTCATTAACATTATTTAACGATATTTATTAAGTAGTAATAAAAATTCTTTTATTCCTTTTTTCAAAAATATATATATATTTTAATTTTCGTTTTTTAAAAAAATGTGTTACATTTTTTGTCTTATTAAGAATTTCTCATCACAAACATAAATTCTTTTTATGTGTATGTTTTATGAACAATAATTAATATTAACAATAGACAAATGTATAATTAACAGAATGAAAAGTATTTAACATTAAATATCATTACAAAAATCAGCGCGGAACTTATTAGAACATATCCCCATGTTAAGTGGGGTCTTATTGTACTTTCTTAATATGAACTATACAC